>JAKSZT010054144.1:3315298-3353250 GCA_026826555.1 Tolypeutes matacus | reverse complement strand
AAGGTGGGTTTCTTGTAGACAGCATATAGATGGATCATATTTTCTTATCCATTCTGCCAATCTGTGTCTTTTGATTGGTGAATTTAATCCATTAATATTCAGTGTTATTAATTGTAACGAATTTCTTACTTCAGCCATTTTTGGGGGGGTTAATGTATGTCATATGTTGTTTTGTTTCTCTTTTTGTCTTCAGTTGTTTTTAAACTCTCCTCCAACTCTCTCTCCCTTGTTTTTTCCTTTCAACTTGTAGAGATTCCTTTAGTATTTCTTGAAGTGCTGGTTTCTTCTTGATATACTCTCTTAATTTCTGTTTATCTGTGAATATTTTGAACTCTCCATCATTTTTGAATGCAAATTTGCTGGATAGAGAATTCGTGGCTGGAAGTTTTTTCTTTTAGTATTTTGACTATGTCATACCACTGTCTTCTTGTCTCCATGGTTTCAGCTGAGAAATCAGCCCTTAATCCTATTGTGCTTCCCTTGTATGTGATGGTTCCCTTTTCTCTTGCTGCCTTGAGTATTTTCTCTTTGTCTTGAGCACTGGACATTTTGACAAGTATATGTTTTGGAGTTGGCCTGTTGGGATTTATGCTATTTGGGGTGTGCTTTGCTTCTTGGATCTGCACATTCATCTCTCTCAATAGAGTTGGGAAGTTTTCAGCCATTATTTCCTTCAACACTCCTTCTGTTCCTTTTCCCTTCTCTTCTCCTTGTATGATGCCCATAATGTGTATGTTTGTGCATTTTGTATTATCAGTTAATTCCCTGAGTCCATGCTGGATTTTTTTCTATCTTTTTGTCTATCTGTTCTACTATCTCTTTGATTTCAGCTGTATTGTCTTCCATATCACTAATTCTTTCCTCTGCCTGTTCAAATCTACTGTTATGTGAATCCAGCGTCTTTTTCATTTCTTGGTTTGTGCCATTGCTCACCATCATATCCATTACCTTTTTAGGCATGTTTGCTATTTCTTCAGTATGTTCTCCCAGTGTCTTCTTTATATCATTAATCTCTTCCTTCAGTTCTTTAAGCTGGTCCATGATATTTGTTTGGATAGCTTTGATTAGTTGTTCAATGTTCTGCATCGCTTCCTGGTTTTTATTTTGTTCATTGGACTGGTCCATGTTTTCCTGTTTCTCAGAGTCATTTGTATTTTTTTGTTGCCCTCTGGTCATCATATTATCTTGATGGGTTTTTTCAGTTGATTAGCTTTTCTCTATGCTCTAGAGTTTTATTTAGCTGGTGGTTCTGCGTGTGAGTTAAGTTTTCTCTTTGGTAGTTTTTCTTCTTATTTTATTTCCTTACTTCTTTCTATGTTCCCTTGAAGGCAAAAGATTAGGGCCAGAGGAATCAAAATATGTAAGGAAGGCAGAAGGATAATAGTAATATTGATAAAAGTTAGAAGAGGGGCAAAATGAGACTTAATGAGATGAATATTTAACTTGTGTAGGCAGTGTAGAGTACTAGGAAAAAAAGTGGAGTACCTACAATGAACTGGGAAAGCAAATGGCGGAATATATATATAGTGATTTTGAAGGCTAGAATTATGAGGAGGGAGAGAAATAGTAAAGAAAGGGCTGAAAGGAAAAAGTTAATACTAATAAAAAAAAAAAAAGAAGAAGAAGAAAACAAAATAGATGGAATAGAAATTGACACCCTTAAGTTGTGGGCCTATGAAAAAATGTTGTATCTAAGAGCCACAACAGAAAGCAGAAGGCAGAAAGATGAAGGAAGGATAAGCGATAGTTTGTAATACAGAATCAATATAGACAGTGAGTGAGAAATTACTGAAAAAGCACAGCAAAGAAGTGACAAGCTAGCAGCACCTAATTTTTAAAAAATGAAAGAAAAAAGAAAGGGGTGAGGAAAGAGGAAAGAAAAGCAAGAGACCAGAAAGAAACAGAGAGAAACCAAAGATCCACACAGGCAAGCAGTCAAACAGAGCTAAGGAGGGTCAATGATTCCCCTAGGGTCCACGTGGATCCTCTCTGCCTACTTGTGTTTATCAATCAGTTTCCCCACAGGGTTCTATATGCAGGTCCTGAAGCAGCTTTTAGCTATTAAACTAAATTAAAAAGAATTTATTTTTCATTTATTGAAGTGACCTTCTCACTTTTTATTTTTTTATTTTTTTATTTTTTTAGCGAAATACAGGACCCAAAATAATTCCTCCTCTAGACCAACCCCCTTACGGAAGGGACCCTAGCTGGGCCCGTGGAAATTAATCAAGCACATCCTACTTCCTGGACTCCCCAGGGTAGCTGTAGCTCTGATGTTAGTCAGTGAGGAGTGCTAAAGAAGGCCGATTCCACCCCTTCTGGAGCTGAGCACCAGCGTCACTGGGTTGCTATGTAAATCAGTTTGACTGCAGATTCGCGTCTGCTCTCAGCCTGATGCTGCTTCAGGTCGGCTTATCTGCTCCCCAAAGCTATGGGGCAGTGCAGGCAGCCAGATCGATGTTGAAAAATCAAAATAAAAAATACCTTTCCCTGTCCTCCAACAGAGCCCTCCCTCTTTTGGGGAATGTCCCTTCTTCCTGGCTCCACAGTGGCCCAGGTCTTATCCCTGGACAGCTAGGTAAATCAGCTCCCTCCCCCGACCAGAATTCCCCCACCCATTCACCGGGTACCAATTAGCTCCGGCTGTACTGTTCACACAAGGTCCAAGGGGCACCAGGCAGCCAAATCCCCAGAAAATAATACTTTCTCGCCCCGCTTGCAGCTCCAAGTGGCCATTTTATTTTATTTTTTTTCTCCCTAACTGTGGGGCTCAGCCATCCATGTCAACCACCACCGGCAGGCTTAAAACTCACGAATCTCTACCGTTCTGTCCACACCATTGATCCGCGCACATAGATGTCCCAAGTTTCTCACTCCACGCGTGCACAGCACAGACCCCTGGCAGGACCCTGTCCAGAATCCGCCTTGCTCTGGGAGTTTGCAGCGTGTGCCCTCCTACACTAACGCCATCTTGGCCCCCCACTTACTTATTTAAATCAGTGTCTTTGCCCTGATCATGGGCTCCAATCAGCTGTTTAATAACATCTCCTATGGTCAGCATCAGCAGCTCAACCTTCTGTCTCCTCTCAGCCTTTGCCTCATTTCTGTGCGGTAGAAGCAGCAGCCAATGCAGATGACATAGCTACTAGTCCAGACCTCCGGGAAAGTTTACAGCCACAAAGCAATCCTGGCCTGTCGTAAAATCCCCCCTGTGTATTCTTGTTTCTTCATCTGTCTCAGTATTTTTTGTTGAACACTGCACATTTTGAATATTACAATTTGTCAATTCTTGAAATCAGATTCTCCCTCTCCCCAGGGCTTATTTGCTGCTTATTGTACTAATTGTGTGTTTTATGACTCTTCTGAATTAATTTTCTTTAAATTCTGTATTCTTTGTCATGGGTTGCCACTGAAGTTTCTGTTCTGTTATCTTAGTGGTCAGCTAGTGATTCAAAAAAGATTTCCTTAAGTGTCTGGAACCATAAAGAAAGGATCTCCCAGATTTTTCAGATAGACTCTGTATGTGTGTTGTAGCACATTTTCAACACTCAGACAGGCAGTTTACAGCTCTGTCTTTGTCTACATTTCTGCCTTTGTAGAGGCCAAAGGTCAACCAGAGGTGAGTGCCTAGGGCTTTCTCAGGTCTTTTGTAAGCATGTACCCAGCTTTTTGAATACACATGGCCTTCTAGTTTCCCAGGAATATGTAGGAGCTTCTCAAAGCCTTTGTTCCCCAAATCATCTCATTCTGCAACCTTTCTTCCTAAGCTTTTTAGTTAGTCTATTGTTTCCCTAACTGTTGTCTCTTGCTGCAGGCAGCAGCAGCTATTACATTTGCCTTTAAATATTTTCAGCAAACACCCTTAAATAGTCACCTCAGCCCTGAAAGAGTTCCAAGTAAAATGAAATGAAAGCTAGTTTTGAGTCAGTCTTTCAGGGAGCCACCAAACAGGTCATAATAAACAACCATAATTCTTAGAGAATAAGATCTGTTCTGCTTCCTCTAGCACTTGTACCAAGAATACAAGCTGTTGTCTTCAGAGTCACCACTGAGCTAGTGATTAGGGGCTGAAGTCAGGGTAAGTTAAAGTGCCACAAAACTCTCTTATTTTGATTCAGCTGATTTTCTTTACTTAGCATTACTCTGTAAGGTGTTGATTCATTTCCAGAATTCCAGAAAAGTTGATTCTGACATTTTTTGCCAGTTTATTCATTGCTTGTATGGAGGCATGAAACTTTGGATCTCTCTACTTTGTCATTTTCACTTCTCCATCCCTTTTCTCTTAACCTATATGTGTCTTCATATTTAAAGTGGGTTTCTTGTTGTCAACATGTAAGTGGGTCTTTTTTATAATTTCTAGCAATCTCTATCTTTTAGTTGGTATATATAGACCATTCACATTCAAAGTATTGATATTGAAGAGGGATAGATAGGAAATCAATAGACGGATCTGGAACCTGACAGAAAAACCACCACCATTAACACAGGTTCTTCAATACCTCCAAAGATGGCTGCTGGAAGACCCTCACAAGATTCTCCCATTCAGAACGAGATTTTGTGGGGAAGACAGGAGAAGCCCTCTCAGGGGATTGATGGGTGGGCTAATCAATCAAAACCGCAAACACCTGGAACTCCTCCCATGCCATTAACAAAGGGGCAGGATAATTAATGGTTTAAAAAGCAAGTGCAAAAGCCAAACCGCCCCTCTCTTGCCTTTTGACCCCTCTTCTTGCCTTCTGCCCTCTATTCTGGCCTTCTTCACCCCCACCTGGATCAATACGCAAGTAAACCTGGGAATTTATAATCTATAATGGGAAATTGTAGTCTGTAAATCGGCCCTCTTTATCACTCTTCAGCCCCTTCCTCTCTACCTGGGATTTTCTCCCATTTCTCTTCTCTCCCTACATTAATAAATTACTGGCTTAATTAACATGGCTTGCTCTCGAAATTCATTTCTTGCAGTTTAGTCAAGAACCTAGACAAAATCCAGCTACAATATTGTTGGTTTAATACTACCATGTTTGTAACTGCTTTCTGTTCTTGAACTTGTTCTTTGTCCCCCCCCCTTTTTCCTGCTTTCTCTGATTTTAATTAAGCATTTTAAAAGGTTAGATATTCTCTCCTCTCTTAGCACATATTTCTTCTTAACATTTTTCACTGTTAGACTTAGGAATTCCAATATACATTACAATTAATCTAAATCTACTTCAAATTATGCTATACCACTTCACGAATAGTGCAGATACCTTATAACAGTATTCCCAATCCCTCCCTCCTGTACCTTATAAAATTGTTGTATTCATTTCATTTACCCATAATCACAATAGATTGATTCTATTACTCCATTGAAAGAAAAACCATCTTTTGCATCAATTAAGAATAAGAAAAATGAGAAATATATTTTTACCTTCATTTAATACGTCTCTGTAGTATTAATCTTCATTTAAAACTTGATGAAGGTCTGAGTTTCTGACCTATATCATTTCCCTTCTCCCTGAAGAACTTCTTTTAAGATGTCTTGCAGGGCAGGTTTGCTGGATCTGTGACTTGGTGTCTGTCCTTAATTTTGGCAAGTTCTTGACCATTATTCTTTGAAAAATTCCTTTTGCTCTGTTCTTTCTTCTTCACTTTCTGGTAATCCAATTACATACATGTTACACCTTTTGAAATTGTCCCACAGCTCTTGGATATTCTGTTCTGTCTTTTCCATTTTTTCTCTCTGCATTTCAATTTGGGAAGTTTCCTTTGGCATATCTTCAAGCTCACTGATTCTTTCAAAGAAAGTGAAGAAAAATCACTTCTGACTTCTCATCTGCAACACTAGAAGCTAAAAGACAGACTGCTGAGAGAAAAAGAAACATGCACTAGAATTCAGTGAGTATATATATCGCTTATCTGGAACCACTTAAGTCTCCTGCTCCTCAACAAATTAGCTGAAACAGAGTCCTCAAGGTGTGGTGAACAGAAGAGAAAAGAAGAGCAAGCAATTAAATTAAGCACATACATCTGAATATGACTATATACAAATGAGTTTGGATAAACTGTGCAAGAACTGTGTAAGTGGCAGATAAGACTCTTAAAAAACTTATAATAAAAATATTGGACTCACTAAACCTTCTCAGCAAAACCTTTGAGTATGGGAAGGGAAAGAAGGGTTTCATAAGCAAAAAAAAGTTTCATAAACAATGTGAGAGTTAGGAGTGGAGAAGGAGGTGAGGACAAGGAAGGAGTGAAAGTTTTCTAAAAAGTCTCATTTGGGAGGTCTGGGTGGTAAGGAGGGAGTTAGTGTTACTTGATGGTGAATACAATAACCCTTGTTTGGGAAAAGATGTTATTGTGTTTTTAAATAATTGTAGAGTACTGTTTTTTTAAGTTTTTTTTTTTTTAATAAATCAATTTTATTGGTACATATTAATAAAACAAAACAATTCATCCAAACTGTACTACCAATGGTATTTGATATAACCACATAGTTGTGCATTCATCACTTCAATCATTATTAGACCATTTTCATTATTTCAATAATAATAATAAACAAAAAACAGACAAACAAACAAAGAAAATTCCTCACCTCTCTATCTCCCTCTGTTTCCCCTGCAATACATAGCTGCTATTTCTGGCTATTCTTGCACAATTATTTATTTGTTTATAAAGCCATTTTATTGAGCTATAGTCACATATCATATGATCTTACAAAGTGTATAACCAATGGCTTTTTAAAAAAAAACTAATTTTATTGATACATATTATAAAAGCATACAATTTATCCAAAGTGTACAATCAATGGTATTCGGTATAATCACATAGTTGTGCGTTCATTACTTCAGTCATTATTAAAGCGTTTTCGTTATTTCAACAATAATAATAATAAACAAAAAAACAGACAAACAAGAAAATTCCTCACCTCTCAATATCTCTGTTTAGAGTAATGTTTTGATTTCTAGGACACAGAAAGAAAAACCAACTATCAACAGAATGAAAGAGTAATATACAACTTTCAAATTAACAAGGGGAAAACGAAATGAATACCACACAAAATTGGCAAATTGTATAAAATAAATAAGCCAAATTGAGATGGAAGAATAAAATTAAGACTATCAGTCATCATACAAAATGTGAATGGACTGAATTTCCCATTAAAAGACAGAAACTGTCATATTGAGTTAAAAAGCAAACTAGTTACATATTGTTTAAAAGAAACATTCTTCAAACAAAGCAGTAAAGAAAGATAGAAAATAAAGGGGTAGACAAAGAGATGTCAGGCAAATGCAATAAAAAAGGAAGCAGAGAGGGCATCACCATCTAAAACCCTCAAGATTGAGGAATGAACAAACATAAGGGGGGGGATGCAACTGTGGACCAAAGTACTTATTCTAGTAATGGAAGAACTTGTAACATCATAGGGGAGGGAGAGGGAAGAATACTGTAACATGGGGCATTTTCGGGACATTGGAATTGTTCTGCATTATTTTGCAATGACAGATACAGGTCATTAGACATTTTGTCAAAACCTATAAAATTGTGTGGTGCAAAGTGTAAACCATAACATAAACTATAGATGATGGGTAGCAATGCTTCAATATTTGTTTATCAATTGTAACAAATGTACCACACTAATGGAAGATGTTATTAATAGGGAGAAATGTGAGAAGGGGAGGGCATGGTGTATACAGGAATCCCCTATATGTTAGATGAAACTTTTATGTAATCTAAAAGTTCTTTAAAAATAAAGGAAAAAGAAGGAAACAGAACGTCAGTGGGAATATCAAACACAATATCAAAAGAATATGAAATCTTTACTTAAGGTTAAAAACACGAAGTAGAATAAATAAAATACATTTTTTTTTCATTTTAAAAACAATTCATTGAAGTATATTATTCATACATGAACATACATAAACAATAAGTGTTCAGCAAACATTGTGAACTTACAAAACAAACATGCATAATGTCATACAGGTCTCCCATACATCACCCCCCCACACAAACACCCTGCATTGTTGTGAAACATTTGTTAACAAATTATGAAAGAGCATTGTCAAAGTATTACTACTAACTATAGTACATATCTTACACCCTTACACCTTTTTTAAAAAAGATTGATTGATTGATTGATTGATTTACTTTTATCCATTTTTAACCATCCCCCATTTTTGCTGTTTTTGTGTCCATTCACTGGGCAATTCTCTATGTCTTGTTTCCTGCCCTCACTTCTCATCCTTCTCCTCCTGTCTTCACCAGGATTCAATCCTCGGAAACTCCGCTGTGGAAGAGAAGCATCCTACTTCCTGCGACACCTTAGTTCCTAGTTTTTCGGAGCATCTCGTCTTGTCTCTCCCTTGTGTCACTCTCCTGTTACGTCATCATCTTCTGCACGGCTTGGTGGGGCCTGGCAGTGCACTCACGTGTGGGGCCTTGGTGGCTCACCTGCTCATGGGGCCTGGGGGCTCACCCACTCATAGGGCCTGGGGGGCTTACCTGCACGCGGGGCCTGACAGTGCACCCGCGTATGGGATCTGGTGGCCCCCACACCTTCTATATTTTTCTTTTTTTTTAATTTTTACCAGGAGGTCTCGGGGATCAAACCCAGGTCCCTCCATATGGGAGACGGACGCCCAACCTTTTGAGCCACATCCGTCCCACTGCTGTATCTCTTCTTCATCTTCCTCTTCTTCTTCTTTTTTTTCTTTTTTTTTGACCATAAGCTCAAAATAAAAATATGACACCAATTTGTGTGTCATCCTTGCACAGGGGCCATGCTAATCTTCTCTGTATTGTTCCAATTTTAGTATATGTACTGCCGAAGAGAGCACCCTGCTATATCTCTTAAGGTTGACCAAAGATACCTAGAGTTATAGTCATTTCCCATACAGGATGGTCATATAATAAATGAGGCTTAGTTTATCACCAGCATTCTAAAAACCAGACCTGGGGAGAAAAACTAGGTCTGGGGATACATGCATGGTTTCTAATATAGCGAATGTTTAGCTTAGCCTGATTATCACAAAATCAGGACAGTGAGAATATTCACATTAAAATACATTTTATAAAGAGAATACAACAGTAATTAAGCTGTATGCATCTAATAGAGCAGATTAGTACACTAAAAACAAACTGTTAGAAATGTGAGAAGGCTGCATCTGTTATCCACCCCAGAGCATTCGGCTTTCTTATTTATGAGGGATCCCTGATTTTGCTGCAGGGGACAATGTTCTAAGGCAGGGATTCTTAACCAGGGGTCCACGGATCCCCAAGGGACCCAAAGAAAGATTTCAGTGGGTCTGTGAGCTCGAATTGAAAAAAATCAACTTATTATCTTTATTTTCTCTGACCTCTAACTGAAATCTAGCATTTCCCTCACTTATGAATGTATGCAATAAATTGCAGTAGTATTTGTTTCTTATCGCATTACAGTTGTTGCATATCTTGAAAAATCGCTTACACTCATCCATACTTGGAAATTACGGTAGTTGTTAGACCCGACGCTAGTTGAGTGTCATAAAACTCTCTGCCGCTACATTCTGAGAAGGGGTCCATGGTTTTCACCTGACTGGCAAAGGGGTCTGTGGAACAGAAAAAGGTTAAGAACTCCTGTTCTAAGGAAAAGACCACCTCTCAGCCTCCTTTACTGACACAATGGCCATGTGACTAGTACCAAGCCAGTGAGATGAAAGCAGGGGTGTTTTTGTGGGGTGCTGACTCATCTGGGAGATGTGCACTTTGCCCTCCTTTCTGATAACAGGTCATTGTGCTCCAGGAGCCATCCTGAGATGGGAGGATGAGAGCATGCTAAGAAGGGTGGAGCAATAAAGGAGCTTGGGCTTCACAACTTAGTGTGGCCATCACACCAGCTGGGCATGTCTCATCTCTGGACATTGTTTAATATGAGAACATAACCCTTGTTTGTTTAAGATATTTTTAATCTAGTTCTTTTTTTCTGCTGCATGCAACAAACCTAATCTCATAACACAAATTGTAAACATTCGACTAAAGTGGAAGAGCTCAATAGACCTCTCCAAGAATAGGATAGATGTTATAGTCAAAAAGTAAGTAAGGATTTTGTGCATCAAAGGACATTATCAAGAAAATGAAAAGACAGCACAAAGAGTGGGAGAAAATATTTCCAAATCATATATCTGATAAGGGTCTAGGATCTAGAATATATAAAGAACTGCTACAATTCTATAACAAAAAGTCAAACAACCTAATTTAAAAAATGGGTAAAGAACTTGAATAGATATTTCTCCAAAAAAAGAGAGATACAAATGGCTAAAAGGCACATAAAAAGATGCTCAACAGTTTTAGCTATCAGGGAAATGCAAATCAAAACCACAGTGAGATACAACTTCACACCCATTAGCCCACTAGGATGGCTATTTTATATATAAATAAACATTATACATTACTGGTGGAAATGTATAATGGTGCAGTCACTGTGGAAAACAGTTGGGTGGTTCCTTAAAAAGTTAAACATAGAATTACCATATACCTCTCCTATGTAAATGTTCCTAAATAATTAAAAATAGGTACTCAAAACAAGTATTTGTACACAAATATTTATAGCAACATTATCCACAATAGCCAAAATGTGTAAGCAACCCAAATGTCCATCAACTGTTGAATGGATAAACAAAATGTGGACTATGAATACAATGGAAAATTATTCAGCTATAAAAAAGAATGATACAGGCAGAAACATAGATGAATCTCAAAAACATTATGCTAAGTGAAAGAAATCAGACACAAAAGTTCATAGATTGTATGATTCCTTTGGTATGAAACATCCAGAATAGTAAATCCATAGAGAAAGATTGATGGTTGCCAGGGGTGAGGGTGGGGAATGGGCAGTAAATGATAAATGTGTACAGGGTCTCTGTTTGAGGTGATGGAAATGTTTTGGAATTTGATAAAGGTGGTAGTTGTACAACATTGTGAATGTACTAAATGCCACTGAATTTTACTCTTTATAATGGTTTTCTGTTATGTAAATTTAACTCAAATTTTTAAAAGTAAGGGAATAGAGAATCAAACTTGATTATACCTATGAATGTGGGGGGGGTATTTATAGAGATAAACATTTTGTCTTACATCTCTAAACTAAAGAATATACTTTTTTGTATGCTTCTGAAACATTTTCAAGGGTTTATCATGAAATCATTTGTGTCAAAAAAGTAGAAATGTTGTTGACCATGATTCAATAAAATTAGAAACAATAAAAGGAGAAAAAAAAGCATTATGTATTTGGAAATTAAAAACATACTTCTAGATATTGGATGCAGGAGCTATCAAAATGAAGAGTGTAGACTATGTAAAAACAACCAAGAGGGGAATGCTTTATAATAAAACCCCAGTACTTGAACAAAGTCAAAAAACAAAGAAACTTAGAACTCAGTTCTAAGCTTTAGAAAACAAAATAAATGAGGAAGAGAAATTTGATAAAAACAAACTATGAGATTATTAAAATATAAAATAATAAAAACAGAAATAAGAATAAAAGACTGACACAGGAGAGATAAAAAGAATATATAGATTAAAATTAAGTGTACATCTGTAGCACAAATTTTAAAATCTAGATGAAATTCATGATTTTGGAGAAAAAATATTAATTATAAGACTTAAAAGGGGGGGGGAGCCTAAAAGGAGTAAAAATATTAAATAAAAGTTACCACAAAGGAGATTGGAAATGTGATAATGAAGGAATCTCTCCTTGAATAAGGCATCAGAACCGGTTGGGTTTACAGCTGAATGAATAGATAATTCAGATAATTCTAATGCTATTTAAACTATTTCAGGCCATTTAAAGAGATGGAAAATTCCCCTAAACATTAAAAAATCAGTAAAACTATAAAACCCAAATCTGATTAAAAAATAATATAGGAAATCTAAAGGCTAATTTCACCTTTCAATATAGACTTAAAATTCTATGTAAAATGTTAGTCAAACAAATCAGTAACATTTTAAAACAATGAAGGGTTATTCCAAAAATGAAACAATGCCTTAATATTCAGGAAATCTAACAGAGAAAACCCATATGATTTCATTAATGTACACTGAAAAGGGAGTTAGACAAGTTTATTAGTTGTTCTTAAAAGCTCCAGGAATCAAAGGAAATTACTTAATAAAGACTCTATACCAAAATTAACAGAAAATATCCTAAACTACAAAATGAAATCATTTTAATTAAAAATATTAACCAAAGAGGCATGCCACTCTCACTATTATTTAACATGTTTTGGATGTTGTAGTAAATGCAATAAAATAAAACATGGAATAATTGGGTGCACACTAGAAACAGAGATAAAATGGTTTCTGTTTAGTGTGATATAGTCCTATCTAGAAAACTCAAGACTATTTAAAAGACAAACCTATAATAGAGACAGAAAGTACATCAGTGGTTGTCACAGATGGGTGGGAATGGGAGTAAATGCAAATTGGATTGTGATGAGAGTTGCACAATTCTAAAGATCATTGAATTATACACTTAAAATTAAAGAATTGTATTGAATAGAAATTATTCCTCAATAAAGCCATTAAAAATTTTGTAGGAAGTATAAGAAAATTTAAGATGGTTGAACGTAAGGTACATTAAAATGAAAGTCATTTTCTAATTCTTACAATAAGCATCTATAAAATGGAAATGGAAAAATATTCAAAAATTTAAGAATACACTTAATGAGCACAAAAACATTAAAAAAGTAAATTTTATTGAAGGACATAGCAAGCACTGAAAAAATAGAAAACACAGCTATGTTCTTGAATGGGAAGATAATATTAAAATGCCAATTACTCAAAAATTAATATGAAATTTAATGTTATTCTAATTAGATTCTCAACAAGCTTTTTCTCCTATTGGATAAGATGATCTTAAAGTTTATATGGAAAAATAAATGCCAAGAATTGTAAAAAAATATATGAAAAATAATGAGAGATAATTTGCCTAACTGGATACCAAAACATAGGATAAAACCATAGTAATTAAGTCAATATGACATTGACGTAGGAAAAGACAAATATATCAGTGAAACAAAATAAGAATCAAGTGAGATCCTAGTATATATACATAGAAAGTACACATGTGACAGATTGTGGTTCAATTTTGTGGGAAAATGGGGAATTATTGGATAAATGATGTTGACACAACTGTGAAACACACACATTGGGACTCTCATCTTACTCAATATACAAAAATAAAGCCCAAATATATTGTTGACTTAAATATAAAAAGTAAAACAATGAAAATCCTGCACAAACATCCTAGAGGGCAGGAACAAACCTCTTAACCTTGCCTGGAAACCAAGAAGCTATTAAAAGAAGAAGGAAGAGGAGAATTGGAAAATGTAAAGCTAAAAAGTTTTAAAATCAAATTTTTGTAGCGTGAAAAAGGCCATAAGCAAAATCTGCAGACAGACGCTGGATTTGAAAAAATGTTTATATTACAGAAAAGTAAGCTGTATCTGTAAGATACAATATATTTTTACAAAGTGATAAGGATGAGAAATCTGATAGAAAATGAGTAAAGGATAGGAATAGATCATTTACAAATAAGCAAATCCAAAATGTCCACCACACTTATAAAAAATGGTTAAATGTATTAGCAGACAGGAAAATGTAAATGAAAATAGCAATGAGATTTCATTTTGCAACAATAAAACAGGCCAAGTTTAAAAGAGCCAAAATACCTATTGCTGATGGAAGTGCAGGGAAAATCATTCTTTCAGACACTGCTGGTGAAAACATGGAGTGTTAGAGTCTTTTTAGAAAGCAATTTAGCAATATCTATTACAATGAGAGATTTTGTTTATATATGTATATGGATATAGATATAAATAACATTTATTGCAACATTGTTTATAATGGTTAAAAAAAAAATCCACCTGGAAACAACCTCAATATCTGTCACTGGAAAAATGGTTGATTTAAATATGGTATTGTGTCACTGTGGACTGTGTTAATTCATTTGAAAAGACTGAATTAGAGGTATACCAGTTGCCTTCGAGAGATTTTCACAGCTTTCTTAGCAAGATGCTAGCAAATACACGACTATGATTCCAGTTTTGAAAAAAGAGCAATAAGGAGAGTGCATATATGCATATTATGTGAGCATATACGTGTATGAATATATCTATATCTAAGGCTGTTCATCATTATCAGAAAAAGACATGGACGAAAATATGAAAATGTGCAAGGAAACTTGCTATAATGGATTTCCAAAGGGTTTTTGTGGGTGAAGTGGACATGAGAGGGGAAGGGGCAGAGAAAGCCCAACAAAAAGTTTTTTAAAAGTTAGAGTGAAAATTGTTTATATATAATATGCTTGCAATCACACATATATGAAAAATTACAAATGTGCACATGTATATTTTTTAAATGGAAATGAAACTGAATTTCAAGGAAGGAGGTCTAGAGGACAGAGTTGAAACAGCAGGAGGGACAATCTCATCATATTTAGGATCGGACTCAATTCACGGTCTACGCTCATTTTTACCATTGCCTAAGTCAGACCACACTACAAAGGAAACCTCAAGCAAACCATCCTAAGGACTCCAAGTCAGAATTCATAATTTATTCATTAACTATGGACAAGCCCAAGAAAGATGTGCAGAGTTGCCACATTATTTGGGAATGGGGGAAGATAATGAGGTCTTTTCTCTTTCCCTCTCTCCCTCTCTATTCTCTTAAAGTAACAAAGTGACAGAACAACCAACCTTTTAAAGAATCGAAGGACCTCTCCTTTTATCTCCTTTTTTTTTTTGCCTTAGGCAGAACAGTTTGTTGCATAGAAGCAATTAAAAACCTGGATTAGGGATTTTGAAATTCAAACCCTCCCATGACATTTATACAGTGGAATAAAAAGGATGATGTATATACTGACTTGAAAAGATATACATAGATATATTGATAAGAGAAAAAAATCAAATTACGTAATAATGTGTACAGAGTAATTACATTTTAGATTTATTTTCTCCAACTCTTTATTTTGAAAAATTTCAAACATACAGAAAAGCTGAAAGAAGAGTGCATTAAATACCTATATATCTGTATAGCCCCACCTGGATTTAGCAGTTGTTAAAATTTTGCCGTATTTGTTCTCTATCTATCCATCTATGCTCTATCATTTGAATGCAAGTTGCTGACATCATGATGCTGCACTTATTACTCTTTTGGTCTGCATCTCCTGAGAATAAAGATAATGCCCTCACTAACCAAAATGCCATGACCATATCTAATAAAATTAACAATAATTCCATGTCATCTGTTTTCGTTTTCTAGGCTGCTGAAAGCAGATTCAATGAAATGGGTTGGCTTAACAATGGGAATTTATTGAATTACAGTTTTGAGACTGAAAAAAATGTCCAAATGAAGGCATCATCAAAACGATGCTTTCTGAAGACTGGCTGTCGGGGATCCTTGACTCCTCTGCCACATTGCAAGGCACATGGTGGCATCTGCTGGTCTCTCTCTTCTCGTCAGTGTTTCATTGCTTTCAGTTTCTTGCTTCTGTGGCACTCTCTGTCTCTTGATTTCCTTTATAAAGGACTCCACTAAGAGGAATAAGACCCATCCTGAATGAGGTGGGTCACACCTTAACTGTTTACACCTACAGGAATGGATTAAATTTAAGAACATGCCTTTCTGGGATACATACAGCTTCAAAGCACCACACTCTACCCTCTGGGCTCCCAAAAATCCGTGTTCTTTCCATATGCAAATAAATTCATCACAAATAGTGAAAATGTTCTAAAAATGATTGAAGTGATGAATGCACAACTATGTGATTATACCAAATACCATTCATTGCACACTTTGGATGGATTTATGCTTTATTAATATGCATCAATAAATTTGATTTGTTTAAAAATCTTATTCCATCACAATATCCCAAAAGCCTTAAGTCATATTTCAGTAACAATACTAAGTACAAAGTCTCATCAAAATCAGTAATAGGTGTGGTTTGTCCTTGGGCACAATTCCCCTGGATCTGTGTAGCTGTGAAACCTAGAGAGCACGTTATCTGCTTCCAATATACATTGGAGGGACAGGCTCAGGATAAATATTTCCATTCCAGAAGGGAGAAACTGGAAGGAAAATAGGGGTCATGGTCCCAAATAATTCCCAAACCCTGCAGGGCATACTCCATTGGATTTCAAGATCTGAGAGTCATCTATGGAATGATGTTTTGTCCTCCAGGTCTGATGGAGCAGCAACCCCACCCTTTCCAAGTGCTTACACAGAAGCCATGCTCTCCCTGAATACTGCGTTGAAGGCTCCACCCTCCTCAGACATCAGGATGGCAGACAGCCTGTCCACAACCCCCCAGGCACCTGAGAATACTGGGGTGGTAACACTCTTCCTTAACAATAGGGCAGAAGGCCTACCTTCTCCAAGCTCTGGGGCAGACTCATCCTTTCTAAACACAAGGGTGGGTTCACACTCTGGGCTCAAGAAGATGTCTTAAATTCAGAACTCAACTTCTGTGGTTCTGCATTTCATATGATTTCTCCTCCAATGTTCTGCCTCTTATCTGTCCCTTTTAGCTCAAGCTGGCTGGGGTTCCATTCACACAGATCTTGCAAAAAAAAAAAAAAAAAAAAACTTGTCAGTTTTGCATGTAGTACACAGGGGTCCAAACCACCTGACAAAAGAAGTTTCCACAGCTCCTTTCTGAATAACTGCATTTCCAATCCTGACTTGCACTGAAATGGGTGACTGGATCCATGCTCATTTTTAAAAAATATTTTTATTTTTTTTATTTTTAAAAAGCTTTAGATGATTTAAATGTTACATCAAAAATATAGGGGATTCCCATATACTTCAACCCCTCCCACTCCAACACTTTCCCCCATTAACAACATCTTTAATTAATGTAGTATATTTGTTACAGTTGATGAACTCATATTGAAGCAGTGCTACCAACTATGGTCTATAGTTTACATTATAGTTCACACTTTGCACCGCACAATTTTATAGGTTTTCACAAAATGTATAATGGCCTGTATCCATCATTGCAATGTCATGCAGGACAATTCCTGCAAAATGAATGGGGACAATGTCTCAAAAATGCCCCATGTTACACCTATTATTCTTCCTTCCCCCTCCCGTCAGAACCCCCAGAGGCCACTGCCTTTATATCAATGATACAAGTTCTTCCATTGCTAGAATAATAATGTCTACTTTTGTCCATAGTTGCATTGCCACCTTATGTTTATTCATTCCTCAGACTTGAGGATTTGGGGATGGTGATGTCCACTCTGTTTCTGATTGAGAGGGGCTTAGATCCCATGGGGCAGATGGATGGAACTGTTTCACTTGCAGTTGTATCATCTTTTTGTTAGTTGTCCTGGATGAGTCCAATGAACTGGAGAGTAGGTGTTGCAACTCTACTGAGATTCAGAGCTCAACTTGAAGATTTAAGTCTCTGGGACATATATTTAACAAGCATAGTGTTAATTATAGGTTCAAATAAAAGGGGCAGAAGAGCCATGTGCAGGGAAATTATAAATGAGTCGAACTCTGTTACATTGGGGAGCATACATTCCAAAGTAAGGCCCACTGACAGGGTACCGAATTCCTGAGATTGTCGGCCCTGCTTATAGTATTTATATGTCTCTAGAGCCCTCAGGAGCCTGCTGCTTGAGGCACTGTTTACTGTGGCAGTCAATGAGATCCTGCTGAGTCGCATAAGTGTAATCTCTGCAACGACCTCCCAACTCACTTTGAAATTTCTTAGCCATTAAAACTAATCTGTATTTCATATTTCCCCCTTTTGGTCAAGGTCTTTTTTAGATGCATTGCTAATTGGTAATAATCCCTCAGTGCCCAGAAAGCTCATTCCCAGGAATAATGTCCCGCGCCAGGGGGAAGGTAGTGAGTTCATATGCTGAATTTGGCTTAGAGAGAGGTCACATTTGAACAAGGAAGCCTTCAGGAGGCAACTCTTAAGCAATATCTAATACTAGGCTAAGATTCAATTTCACAAGAGCAAGGTGCATAGGTACAGCCACCAATATCAAGGGCCTGGCATAATGGTTTGTCCTCTTTTGCTAGGCACTGCCCATGTACTTGGGGGATTCTTGCCACTCTGTTAGGGAATGTAGCAGGACTTCCCAGGATGGGAATTCATTTTCTTTTGGTTATGGTGTGGGTCTCCACCAACTGGGACAATGCCCCATGACCACTTGAACATAGTCTTATGCCATAGAAACATGCCCCAGTTGTACACTTCCCCACACATACCCTCATCGCCAACACCCCACACTGGTGATCCTCCCCTGCCACAGTTGTGACCCTTCTGCAATCCAAAACCTCTCCAAAAATGAAGCCAACTAAATAAACTAATAAAAATAAGAAAATAAAATAATAATAATAAATAACTAATAAAATACAAACATAAAAAATGAAAAAAAAATTTTTTTTCATTGTGTCTTTCATCACCATAAGATGTTATCTTTTATGTACTGTGACAATTTCTTCCATATGTTCCTCCAGTGTCTTTTTTTTTTTTTTTTTTTTTCTGCTTTATCTTCAAAGAAGCTTTAGGTTACAGAAAAGCCACATAGAAAATATAGGGGATTCCCATATACCCAACCCCCTCCCCCTCTCACTCTCCCCTATAAATAACATTTTACATGTGTGTAGTACATTTGTTACAATTGATGTACAAATATTGAAGCATTTTTACTAACCAGGGTCAATGGTTTACATTATGGTTTACATTTTGCACCATACACTTTTATAGGTTTTGACAAAATTTAAAATGGCCTGTATCAGTCATTGCAAGATCAAGCAGAACAATTCCAATGCCCTTAAAATGCCCTATGCTCTGTCTTCCCTCCCTCTCCCCTCGGAACCTCTGGTAACTAAAAAGTTTCAATTTTTGAAGAATAATGTTCATAATTACATGCAATAATATTGAGGGCTTGACATATTGGTCTGTTTTCTTTTATTAGGCACTGCCTATATTCTCAAGAGATTCTTGCCCCTCTAAATGAGAATGTAGCAGGACTCCTCAGGATGGGAGTTTAATATTTTCTTGTTTGTCGTGTGGGTCTCCACCCACTGAGATAACACCCTATGACAAGATGAACCCTTTCATATTCCATAGAAGCATGTCCGAGGTGTGCCCTATCCCACATATCCCTCAACCCTGATGCCTTGCACAAGTAACCCTCCCCCTATGTTCATTTAAACCCTCACATGGTGCACTATTCCTGGAGACTTGCTTTCTGGAAGCTAAGAATTTTCCAAACCATCAATTTCTGGTTTCTTTGTGCCTAGGAGATCAGTTCTCAGCTTATCCCTTTCCTCTTACATTTTGATACAGGCCACAAGGAGAAGCCAGACTGTACTTTCCACATTTAGTTTCAAATCTCTTCACCTAAATATACAAGCTCATCACTTTCAAATTATGCCTTCCACCTGACATCAAAACTCAATTTTGCCAAGTTCTCTGCCACTTTAAAATAAAGGTCACTCTTCTTTCAGATTGCAATGACAGATTAATCATTTCTGTTCTAGGCCTTATAGGAAGTACCTTTAGTGTCCATATTTCTACCAACAGTCTTCTCAAAGCAGTCTAGGCCTTTCTATCAAGTACCTCACAATTCTTCCAGCCTCTACAAATTACCCAATTACAAAGGTTTTCCCACATTTTTGGTATTTGCAATGGCTGCACCCCACTCTTGTGGTTCCAAAATGTGTTTTTGTTTTCTAGGCTACTTATAGAAGATACCATGAAATGGGTTGGTTTTAAACAAGGGAAATTTATTAGCTTACATTTTTGAGGCACAGAAAAATGTCCAAATCAAGAAATAATCAAAGCAATACTTTCTTCCTGAAGAGTGGCTACTGGTGATCCTTGATTCCTCTATCACATGGCAAGGCACATGGTGGCATCTCTCCCTTTTCTTCCAGGTTTCATTGCTTCCAGCTCCTTGCTTTCATGGCTTTCTCTCTCTCTCTCTTTCTCTGTATTCATTCCATTTATAAAAGACTGACGTAACCTCGTCAAAAGGTCTTACTTTCAATGGGTTTACACCTACAGGAATGGATTAAATTTAAGAACATGCCTTTCTTGGGTACATACAGCTTCAAACCACCACATCATCTAATATGCCATTCTTATTTAAATTCTTCCAGTTTTCCAAAGAATACCCGTAGTAGTTTGATATTATTTATGAATTACAAAAAAGATATTGATTATGTTTGTAAACTGGTCTGTACCTCTGGGCATGATACTCTTTGATTGTATTAAATTCAAAGGTTTTACATTCACATGATTAAATCAAGATTAGGGCTTTGATTCGACCATGTCAGTAGAGCGTGACTCAGGGTTGAGTCCCTGCCCCCTTGGTGGGCTGATAGAAACAGACACACACAGAAGAAGATACGGAAGAAGAGAGAACTTGGTCATTTAGGTCCTGTCATGTGACAGAAAAGAGAAGGCTCAAATAGCTAAAGCCTGAGGATAGCTGAGCCATTAGCTTGATAGTTTGCAGCTGAAGAGGCCAGAGCCCTGAGCAGCTGAGGAGACCCAGAAAGAAATGAGCCTTCCAACCTATAGCTGAGATCGGAAGAAGCTGAGCCCATGGAGCCTTAAGAGGAAGAGGAAGGCTGAACCCATGCAGAGGTCGGCAACCATCTTGCTTCAACACTTGGCAACAGACTTAGGTAAGAAAGTACCTCTTATGGTACCTTGATTTGGACTCTTTGGGGCCTTGTAACTGTAAGCTTTTACCCCAAATAAATATCCTTTATAAAAGCCAACAGATTTCTGGTACTTTGCATCAGCACCCCTTTGGCTGACTAATACAATACCTTATATAGATTTTTCTGAAAGTAGTGCACATATGTTGCTCTTGGTTGTTATGCCATTTTAGTATCTATTAGTCTAGAGCACTCTTCCTACCTTTCTTCTTAAAAAAAAAAAGAACATGGACTTCTTGAAGTGTTCAGGTCAGTTTTCTTGTGAAATCACCTACATTCTGATTTGCCTGGTCTTTCCTTAACGGAGTATTTTAACTTGTTCCTCTTCCCTCTAAATTTCTTATAAACTGGAAATGAAGTCTAGGGATTTAATTGGGATCAAGTAAAAAAAGTTTTTAGCCAAAACACTTCATAGATATGTGTCCTTCATATTGCATCTTAGAAGAGGCCCCCATTGTAAATCTGTCCCACTAGTACTGATGCTAAATGTGACCACTTTATGTGAGTGACAAATAGCGCTCTCCATTGAAAAAGTACAATGCATTTCTTATTCTTAATAGGGCATGAACACTGCTCACTAACACCTATCAAGTGGATATTGGTTAGCATAAAGTAAGAAATTTGACCTCCAAAAGGAGGTCTGGCCTTTGCCTTGGCTCCTGGGAGATAAATTCTAAATCCTTGGAATTTCCCATGATTTGAATAATTTTGTTTTTCATGGTGGGCCCCCACATCACATCTGATGGTTTATGCTAATGAGATGACTCAGAGTGGTGTTGGGGACACTGGTTGGTCAGTCATCTTAGGGTGGGAGCTGGGGGCCCCAGAAAAACTAATGATGTGATAGGACAGTTGGGACTTTGAGCCACATCTTATCAGCCTAACCCAGAAAGGATAAGGACTGAAGATTGAGTTCAACCACATGGGCATTGATTTTATCACTCATGAGTATGTAATGAAACCACAATACAAACTCTGGACACTGAAGTTCAAGCAAGCTTCCCTGACTGGCAATACACTTCTGTGAGCTGGGAGGGTGATGTACCTATCTCCATGGGGAGAGAACACAGAAGCTTACTGTTTTAGACCCACCCAGACCTCACTTTATGTGTCTTCTTTTGGTGGTTCTGATTTGTATCTTTTTTTGCTATAATAAAACTATAATTGGAATGTCATAAATTTGGTGGTGAAGACATCCCAGGAAAGTTTCCCAGTAGAGGTAACTAAATTAAAGCGCACATTCTACTTTTTGGAACTCTGGAGGACAATAGCGACTGGAGAACGACTCCACAAATGTCAGGCTAAAGAAAGGGATAAAACTACCAAAAAAAGTATGAGATCTGTGACTAGGACCTACCAGTCTGGACCCTTCCCCCATACTTGGTCCTGTGTAGCTTAAAAGTCACACAAAAGCATCACTCTGGCCTGTGTATCTCCTGCAGTGGTCACAGAAGGAACTTAGAGCCTGGCACACATTCAGGCACAGGGACCCAGGGACACATAGACCCAGAGCAAGGCCCCCAGGAAACAAGAGTGATTCATGGCAGAACTGTTGGTAAGCAGTGCACACTCCCAACCCAGTCTCTAATTGCTGGTGTACCTAAACAAACAAAAAAAAGGGCTTTTTAAAAAATCCTGACCCCATCTGGCTCCCTGCAGTGGGATACTCTGATGTGGAAGTTACAGGAGGCAGAAATCCACATGAGAAAAGGGGGAGAACTGAACCACTGCAAGGCAGTGTAGGCAGAGGATTGAAAGCTGTAGCGAAAAAGCAGACCTGACCATGGAAGAGCAGTGGGGCAAATTATAGCTGCTGGGGGTGGGGGGGATTTTGATAAAAACAAACAGAACAGCCCAGGAATCCCAGAGGAGGAACAGAGGAAAGAAATCCCCTCCTGGAGGGCAAACAGGAGCATATGATAGGGTGTATTAGTCAACCAAGGGGGTGCTGATGCAAAATACCAGAAATTGGTTGGTTTTTATAAAGGGTATTTATTTGGGATAGAAGCTTACAGTTACCAGGCAATAAAGCATAAGTTACTTCCCTCACCAAAGTCTATTGCCATGTCTTGGAGCAAAATGGCTGCTGATGTCTGTGAGGGTTCAGGCTTCCTGGGTTTCTCTCTTCCAGGGGCTTGCCGTTCTCCAGGTCCAGCTCCTCTGCTATCTCCACAAGGCCAGCTGTAGACTATCAGGCAAATGACCTTGCTCCTCTGTGTGCTTAATTCCCAGGGCTCCAGCTCAAAAACTCCAAACACCCTTCTCTGGAGTGCGGTTTCTCTGTGAGTCCCCACCTACCAAAGGGGCAGGGATGTAACGTCCTACTAACGTGGCCCAATCAAAGCCTTAATCATTATTCAATCAAGTAAGAGTAAAACCTCTGAATCCAATACACTCTAATATGCCAAGAGGAAAAGACCAGTTTATAAACAAAATCCAATATTACTTTTTGGAATTCATCAATAATATCAAACTGCTACATAGGGTAATATAAAAAGTTACTGTACATGCCTAGGAAAAGAGGCAGGTGCAGAAAGATCTGAGAAAATCCAAACTGTTAAACATAAGCTGATCCAAAAGTTCAATATAAACTGGACCAAGCATTGTAAAGTTGCCTTAACACATAGCCAATCTACATTAAACCCAAGGCAAGAAGGAGAAACTGACTTCCAGATTTAGCACATTAAAACAATCAAATGCCCAGGCAGCAGCAGCAGATCAGAAAACATAAAAAGAAACAGAAAGAGATGGCTCAGTCAAGGTAACATATTAAGACTTCAGATGAAACACAGACATTGGAAGCCAGTGACGTTCAAACAAATCTCATAAATAAATTCCAAAACAAATCTCATAAATGTAAAAAGATTGAAATGGTATAAATCATCTTTTCTAACCACAATGAAATGAAGCTAGAAATCACAGATGGAGAAACGGTAAATCCACAAATACATGGAAAACAACCCACTCTTAAACAACCAATGGGTCAAAGAAGAAATCAAAAGGGAAATCAGGAAATATCTTGAGACAAAAATGAGAACAAAATATATCAAAACTTTTAGCATATAGTTAATACTGTGCTCAAAGGGAAATTTATAGCTGCAAATGTTTACATTTAAAAAGAAGAAAGAGCTCAAATCAGAGACCAAACAATATATCTGGAAGAACTAGAAAAAGAATAGAAAACTAAATGCAAAGTGAGCAGAAAGAAAGAAATAAAGATTAGAACAGAAAAAAATGACATAGAGAATAGAAAAGAATAGAAAGAATTAACAGAACCAAAATTTGGTTCTTTGAAAAGATAAATAAAATCAACAAACCTTTGTCTAGACTGACAAAGGAAAAAGGAGAGTACACAAATACTTAAAATCAGAAATGAAAGGTGGTGGTGGGACTTTACTACTGATCCCACAGAAATAAATGGTCCATAAAAGGTTACTGTGAATAACTCTATGCTAACAAATTAGACAACCTAGATGAAATGAACAAATTCCTAGAAACACACAAACAACCTACACTGACTCTAGAAGAAATAGAAGATCTCAATAGACCAGTAATAAGAGATTGAATCAATCATCAAAAACCTCCCAACAAAGAAAACCCAGGACCAGAGTGCTACACTGGTGAATTTTCCAAACATTCAAATAATTAATATTAATATTGCTCAAACTCTTCCAAAAACATTGAAGAGCAGGGAAAACTTTCCAACTCATTCTATGAGGCCAGCATCACAATAATACCAATAATACCAAGTCCAGACAAAGATATCACAAGAAAAGAAAATTACAGAGCAATATCTTTTATGAATATAGATGCAAAAATACTCAACAAAATACTGCAAATCAATGCAACCACCCATGAAAAAGATTAAACACCATGACCAAGCGTGATTTATCCTAGGAATATGAGAGTGGTTAAGCATAAGAAAATCTATCAATCTAACATTATGTTACTAGAATGAAGCACAAAAAACATATGATCATCTCAATTGACACAGAAAAGGCATTTTATAAAATCCAGCACCCCTTCTTGATGAAAACACTCAAGGAACTAGGAATCGAAGGGAATTTCCTAATCATGATAAAAGACATATATATGAAAAACCTACAGCTAACATCATACTCAATGGTGAAAGCCTGTAAAGTTTCCCTGTAAGATCAGGACCAAGACAAGGTTGTCCACTCTAACCACTTGTCCTGGTTTGAGTCTTTTGTGGACCCCAGAGAATCCTGTTCTGAAAGTGAACCCACTCCTATGCCCGTAAACCCATTGTGGATGGGCCTTTTGATTAGATCACGTTCATTATGGACCTTTGATCAGATTGTGGGACCTAGGGTGGGTCTTAATTCTTTACTGGAGTCCTTTATAAATGGAGGAAAGGGGAGAGGAAAGGCCACCATTTTATCCTGCTATATGAAAAGGGATTCCAGGATCACCTGCAGCTGCAGAAAGACACAGAAACCCACAGAGAGAAGCCACAGATGGAGCAGCCCAAGGAAGAACTAGCTACAGGCTTGGAGAAGAGGGGAGAGATGAGTGAGCCATTATTATGCCCTGCCATGTGCCTGATTGCTCACAGCTGCAACTTGGTGATTGGCATCTCTTGATGATGGCTTGATTTGGAGCTTTTCACATTCTTGGAACTGTCAGCTTTTACCCTAATAAATTCCTATTATAAAAGCCAACCTATTTCTGATATACTGCATTGGAAGCCTTCAGCAAACCAAAGCACCACTGTTATTCAACATTGTACTGGAAGTTCTAGCCAGAGTGATTAGGCAAGAAAAAGAAATAAAAGTCATCCAAATAGGAAAGGAAGAAGTAAATCTCTCCCTATTTGACATGATCCTATACATTGAGAATCCTGAAAAATCCATAGTAAAGCTACTAGAGCTAATAAATGAATTCAGCAAAGTGGTGGAGTACAACATCAGTACTAAAAAATCAGAGGTGTTTCTGTACACTAGTAATGAACAATCCAAACAGGAAATCAAGAAAAAATTTCACCTACAATAGCAACTAAAAGAATCAAATATCTAGGAGTAAATTTAAGCAAGGATAAAAAGGACCCAGACATGGAGAACTATAAAACATTGCTGAAAGAAATTATAGAAAACCTAAATAAATAGAAGGATATTTTGTGTGCATGTATTAGAAGACTAAATATCTTTAGGATGGCGATTCTACCCAAAGCCATGTACAGATTCCACACAATTTCAATTAAAACTCCAACAGACTTCTTCACAGAAATGAAAAAAAAAAAAAACATCAAATTCATATGGAAGGGCCCTGAATTGCCAAAACTATCTCGAAAAAGAATAACAAAGTTGGAGGACTCACATTTCCTTGTTTCACAACTTATTACAAATCTACAGTGGTGAACACAGCATGATGCTGGCACAAGGATAGACATATAGACAAATGGAACTAAACTGAGAGTTCAGAAATAAACCCTCACAACTTTGGCCAATTGATCCTTGACAAAGGTGCCAAGTCCACTTAGTAGGGAAAGAATACTCTCTTAAACAAATGGTGCTGGAATAACTAGATAGCGATATGCAAAAGATTGAAGGTGGACCCCTGTCTCACACCATAAACAAAAATTAACTCAAAATGGACCAAAAACCTGAATATAAGAACTAAAACTATACAACTCCTAAAGAAAAACATAGAGAAGCATCTATAAAATCTTGTTTTAGGCAGAGGATTCTTTGACTTTATACCAAATGCATGAACAACAAAAGAAAAAATCAGATAAATGGGACTACATCAAAATTAAAAGCTTTTGTGCACCAAAGGATTCATCAAATAAGTAAAAAGACAACCTATAGAATGGGAGAAAATATTTGGAAACCATATATATGAATGACAAGGGTTTAATATCCAGAATTTATAAAGAACTTCTACCGCTCAATGATAAAAAGAGAAACAATCCAATTTCAAAATGAGCAAAGGACTTGAACAGACATTTCTCCAAAGATGTGTAAATGGCCAATAAGCACATGAAAAGATGCTTCAAGACATTAGCAATCAGGGAAATACAAATCAAAACTACAATGAGATATTATTTCATACTCACTAGAATAGCTACTATTAAAAAAAAAAAAAAAACACAAGTGCTGTAGAGGATGTGGAAAAATAGGGTCACATATATATTGCTGATGGGAAGTAAAATGGTGCAGTCTTTGTGGAAAACAGTATGACATTGTCTGAAAAAGTTAAGTATTGAATTACCATATGATCCAGAAATTCCACTTCTATGCATCTATCTAAAAAATTGAAAGCAGGAACTCGACCATACATTTACATATCAATGTTCATAGCAGCATTATTCACACGCAATCCAAGTGTCCATCAACAAATGAATGGATAAACAAAATGTGGTATATACACACAATGCAATATTATTTATCCATAAAAATAAATGAAATTCTCATGCATGCTACAACATGGATGAACCTTGAAGACATGTTGAGTGAAATAAGACAGACACAAAGGGACAAATACTGTCTGATCTCACTTATATGAAATAAGCAAAATGAGCATATTCTTCAGTCAGAAACTTGAATACAGGTTCCCAAGGGTCAAGTGAGGGAAGGGGGGAGTTAAGATTTAATTGCTAGGGCATTCCTGTTTGGAGTGATGGAAAAGTTTTGGCAGTAGATAATAGGGTGGAAGCACACCTTTGAGTATGTAACACTAGTGAATTGTATATTCAAAAATGGGAAAGAGTGGAAATATTAGGTTGCATATAAATTACCACACACACACACAAACCATTGGAACTGTACAACACAATGTAAACAGTGTGCAAAAGTTTATAGCATAAGTATAATAATATTGTTTCATAAATTGTAAAGGTACCACACAAATGCAAAATGTTAAAAACAGGATAAACTGAATGTGTGAAAGGAGGATATATGGGAACTCTGTACTTCTTGCATGATGTTTCTGTAAACCTACAACTGTTCTAATAAAAATCATTTTAAAAATAATAATAGCACTTTCCTGAGTTCTGTGAGTCATTCTAGTGAATTATCAAACTTGAGGAGATATAGGGAACCCCTCAATTGGTAGCCAGTTTGTCAGATGGTAGATGCTAATCCCATATATGAAATACCTCCACAGCAACAGCTAGGTCAGTGATCAAAAAAACTGAATATCATAGACTAGTCAAGTTGGGACATAAGACTCACCATCACGGGGCCCTATCATGGAAATTATACATGAGTACATACTCAGTCTAACAGAGTTAAACAATGCAGTTGTTTAGAGATTAAACATTGTAAGTTTCCTTTCATTACTACCATTTTCTCATAGGAAATCACTATGAACAGTATTGCATGTATTATTTAAAACCATTTTCAATATGTTGTATGTGTACTTATGATATGTACTGTTTGTATTTACAAGAATGCACATGTACCATGTGATTTTTTTTTTTTTTAGAGAACTTGTGAGTTTGCAGAAAAATACAAGATTCCCATACACCAACCAAATATTAACACCTTGCTTTGGTGTGGTACATTTGTTACAATTGATAAAAGCACATTTTAATAATTGTACTATTACCTAGTCCATGGTTCAACTCAGGGTTCACTGTTTGTGTTGCGTAATTCCATGGATTTAAAAATATATATTTTTTATGCTAGTAACATATATATGACCTAAAAGATATGCATATTATTCTGCAACTTGCTTTATTTTTTTCTCTGAATGTAGCATGAAACTCTTTCCATAGAAGTACCTATATATTGTGGTAGATTGAATCATGTACCCCAACAAAGCTATGTTCTTATTCTTAATCTTTGTTCCATGGGTGTGAAGGCATTTGTAAACAGGACTCATTGAAGATGTAGTATCAGTTAAGATGTGGACTCATTTATGAATAGGTTCTTCTAAAATCCTATTTAGGTATGGCCAAACTGAATGAGGGTGGGTGTTAATCCTTATGACTGAGCCAATAAATTCCTGTTGTTAAGCCAACTCATTGTGTGGTTTTTGTCACAGCAGCCTGGCAAACTAAGGCAGTGATCTACCTCATTATTTTTAATGATTGCAGAGCACTTGTGTTAATTATCTTCTGCTGCACAACAACCCATCCAAAACCTTAGTGTCTGAAAACAACAAAGAATTATGACTTCTGATAATTCTGTGGTTTTCCAGTCTTGGTGGATCTTCTGCCAGTCTTACTAGTGAATTTGGGGCTATTGCCATGTGTCAGCTCAGATAGGGCTGGAGGCTCCAAGAAGAACTTGCTCAAAGGTCAGGCAGTGGGTGCTGGCTGTTGGCTGGAGCACCTCAGCTCTCCTCCATGTGGACTCTCATTCTCAAAGACTGGGTTTGGTTTTGTCCTAGCAGGGTGAGCTCAGGGTTCTCAGAAGGCAAAGGAAGAAGCTGTAAGGGCCATCAAGGCTGAGCTCTAAAAGGTACACAAGCTCACTCCCACCACATTTGGTCTGTCAAAGGTCAGACCACACTCAAGGGGGTAGAAAAACAGACTCCATTTCTTGATGAACAGAGCCGCAGAGTTGCATTGCATAGGGGTGTGGACACAGGAGGTGAGGCCCATTGGCAACATCATCATAAGGCTCAACCACAGGACCATCTCACAGCTGCACCATAAGCCAGCTCTCTCCTGCTCTCTGCATAGAAACTTAGCTAGTTTTCCATTCTGTCACTCTGTCCAGAGCTGATCACCTAGTACTGGTCAGGCAAACAGAGTCAGAGTCAGTCTCTCTCTCTCTCTCTCTCTCTCTCTCTCACACACACACACACACACACACACACACACACACACAATTGGCAGTGTGAGATAATATCCTGGGCTTGTCACTCGAACTGAGGATGTGAAACTGAAGAATAGGTGGCCTTGTGCATACCAAAGCAACAAAGCCAGGATGCAGAGAGAGAGAAATGAGGCAGGTGAGCAGATTAATTCAGGCAAAAAGCAGCTGCTTGTGTTCTTGATAGGTTCCCAAAGCCTTGTTCCAATCCTTCACGAAGGCTGGCTGCACTTTTCTACCTTCCTCAAGAAACCTTATTCTTCAAATAAATTTCTTTTTTGTTTACAATCCTTTGAAATAGATTTCTGTCACTTGTAAATTAAAAATATAACCACTGGCTGATAAAGCCACAGACATTATTTTATCTATGATGTTAAAACGTGTTTGTTGGTAGTTGCCTATAAAAGGTAGGTAGAAGTGAGACTTCTCTGGTTAGGTTAACCTTTTCATGTAGTTTTGACTGTCAAGCCACGTAACTATATAACCTACTAAATATTTAATTAAAATAATAAGAATGCTGTGGTACAGATGCAAGAGTGTCCTTCTGTGAGCTAGAGTGGATGTACGTCACTATTGCAGGGTGGTGGGACCTTAGAGAAGCAGGGGAAAAATACAATTGGTGTGACCTATGGACTGTGGTTAACAGCAACACCGTAATATTCTTGCATTAATATTAGTCAGCCAAAGGGGGGGGGGGTAACCAGAAATCTGTTGGCTTTTATAAAGGGTATTTATTTGGGGTAAAAGCTTACTGTACAAGGTCCTAAGGAATCTAACTCAAGGATGCATTCTTACCAAAGTCAGTTGCCATGTGTTGAAGCAAGATGGCGGGTGATCTCTGCCTGGTCTTTCCTTCCTTCTTCTTCCTAAGGCTCCATGGGCCCAGCTTCTTCTGATCTCAGCTGTAGGCTGGCATAGGGCTCATCTCTCAGGTTGTCCTATATCAGTCTGGCATAGGGCTCGTTTCTTTCCAGGCCTTCTCAGCTGCTCAGATGCTCTGTTCTCTTCAGCTGCAAACGATCAGGCAAATGGCTCATCTTTCTTTCCGGGCCGCAGGATCAAAGTTCTCTCCTCTTCCATGTCTATGGCACTCTCTCTTTTCCCATGTATCTTCTGTGTGTCTTCTTGAGTGTCCATTTATATCAGCCCATCAAGGGGGCAGGGACTTAACCCTGTGTCACGCCCTACTGACGTGGTGAATCAAAGCCCTAATCTTTTGTCAAGTAAATTTAAAACCTTTGAATTTAATACAGTCAAAGGGTATCACACCCAGATGAACAAACCAGTTTACAAACATAATTTTTCTCTTTTTGGAGGATTCATAAAAAATATAAAACTGCCACAGGGGGGGTATGGAAAAAGTGTGCCAAAGGTACACTATGGACCACAGTTGGTGGTAATAGTCTGATGATATTATCTCATAATCTAACAAATATTCCACCACAGTGTGGTGTGTTGGTGAAGGGGTGTTGTATGGGAATTCTGCACATGTGCACGATTGTTTTGTAAGAGCACAACTTCTGTAATGAAAATATATTTTAAAAAATAATAATAATGGGGTGGGTTGGGGGGAAAATACACCAAAAGTAAGATATGGACTATCATTAATAGTAATATTTTGATGATATTCTTTCATAATTTCTAACAAATATTTCACAATAATGCAAGGTATTGGTGGTGGAGTGATGTAGGGGACTCCTCTGTGATGTTATGCATGTTTGTTTTGTAAGTTCACAACATTTACTATACACTTATTGTTTCTGTATATTCATGTATGAATGATATACTTCAAAAACATATAAATATATATATAAAATAAGAATGCTGATGCCTCAATTTAGGACTTCTCCTACCTCAAAACTGTGAGCCAATAAATTCCTGTTGTTTAAGCCAACCCATGGGATGGTATTTGTTTTATCAAATATCAACAGCCAGGAAACTAAGACACAGGCATTAAAAAAATGTTGCAGTCTGGAAGGGGGTAAATGACGTAATATTGTAATTCCACTCTTATTTCCTTGACTATTGGAGGGTAGTTTCATGTGTTCATATTCCTTTAATAACAACTAAAACCTATAAAGATATTTGCATTTTGAAATTTAAAAGTATCAGAAAGAAATGAAGGCCTAGAGCAGCCCTGTTTTCCCAGCTAATGGTGGCATTTTCCCCTGTGCCAACCCTCACCCCCAGCCTTGGCACAGGGGAAAATGCCACCATTAGTGCATCTTTTCTTTGGGATGTGGAAGGTTTTTCATTTGTTGTTAATCTCAGAATCAGAGACAATGTCAGAACTGGAGGAGCAGAAAGATCTCCTAGTCCAAGATCTCCATTTTATGGGTAAACCGAGGCCCCGAGAGGGTCCCTAGCTGGCTGTGGTCTCACGGTTAGGGCTTAGTAGGCCCCAGAAGTAGACCTTAAACTCTGACGGAGAGGAGAGACAAGAAGAGGGGAGCCGCCACGCGCTGCTCTGTTGCTCAGCAGGCACGAGGCTTGGCCCCAGGTTGGCCTGGCCCTCCCCATTTCACTCTGAGGTCAGGTGAGTACGTTTCCTCTTCTTACGCAATGTAGGCAAGCACCTGCAAGGGCCCTGAAGGCCTTTGTACAATAACATTAGGGACATCTATAATTGGCATATTCCAGCACCTTCCCTGAGGAATGAAGAGTCTTTCTCCCTGACAGGGAAAAGCTCAAGCTCAGAGCTTCCAGGATTGAGGCTGCAGGGATTCCAGCTCTGGGGACTTTCCCAGGGTCCCAGGGGCACATGCCCAGAACTTGCTGTTGAACTTCCCAGCCCCAACCAGAGGGCGGCAGTGTAGCTCAACAGACAACCCGAGACCTGGCATCCATCCACAATCCTCCTTGTGCTGGAATTCCTCAGCAGGGGGGTGGCTTTGTACCCCGGGTTCAGGCTTCGAAGATCAGGGCAGAGCCAAAACTCAAGACTGCTCAAAAGTCCCAAGGAAAACACCTTGATAAGTCATCCCACTTGAGGGGCAATGCATTTCTCCAAGTCAGCACAGTTGGTGGTAGGGGGAGGGGGGTTGCTCTCCTCTTGGATCAGACAGCTGTTTATTCAGTTCAGCCATGGATTAGAACCTCCTTGTATGAGCAAGACCTATATTTACACACTAGAGTCATTCTGCCACGTAACAGCAGAGATCTTGGGGCCAGACGCCCACTGTAGGAGCAGGAGATGCGCAGGTTCCAGCCCCAGTTCCCAGGAGCAAATGCAGCCATTTGGTAAATGCGTTACTAAATTTTACATCATCCTCATCCTCTACTGTGCACTGACGGCCTGGGCAAAGTCTGTGCTTCTGTCTCTCCTTTCCCCTTCCATCCCAGACTCTCTTTTCAAGTGTGCATAATTGATTTTGACCAAGCGAAACCTGTGGATGATGTAAATCCCCTGTGTGTGCCGTACCCTCTCTGGTGGCCCTTTTATCCCAGTTGCACAATGGAGAGTGGGATTGCATCACTTCGGGAGCCTGGGCCAGCACGCCATTCAGAACATCTGAGGACTCACTACTGCTGCCTCTTGAGCAACTGTCCTTTGATGGCAGGAGGGAGGAGTGGATCTGGGGGAGACCCTCCTGCCAAAAGCAAGGCTCCAAGATGGTCTGGCTCTCCTCTCAGCCTCGAGCAGGCTGCTGTTGCCTCCTCCCACTCTTCCCTCACTCTGGCCCAGTGTGGGGAGCCAGTCCTTGGAAAGGGTTGGAGCTACTCCATCTCAGAGTGAGGGGACTCCCAGGCTATAGGTTCAAGGAGAAAGAGCTTGTAAAAGTCTGCCCTTCCCGTGGTCCTCTAGGAACACCCCCAAATCACCTAGCTGCTGCTTGCTTCCATGGGCCCTTTCTCAGGGTCTTCCCAGGGATGTCTGGAGGACTTTCTACCACTCCTAATCAGGTTCCTGACTGGGCCTACATCTATCCAGTCCTGATTTTGATGTAAAACAAAAAAGCAAAGTAAACAAACTAAAATAAGCTAAAAGAGTATATTCTAGTTTGCTAGGCTGCCAAAATACAGATACCATAAAGTGAACTGGCTTTTAACAATGGGAATTTACTAACTTACAAGCTTACAGTCTCCAGGCTGAGAAAGATGTCCAAATCAAAACATCATCAGGTGATGCCTTCTCCCTGAAAACCAACTGTTGGTGATCCTGGATTCCTCTGTCACATGGCAAGGTATAGGACAAAGACTACTGGGTTCTCCCTTCTCTCCCAGGTCTCATTGCTTTCAGCTTCCTGCTTCCGTGGCTTTCTCTTTTTGTCTGAATTTCATTCTCTTATATAGGACTCCAGTAAGAGGATTAAGACCCACCCTGGGCCACGCCTTACCTGAAGTAACCTCATCAAAAAGTCCTACTTACAATAAGTTTACATCCACAAGAATGGATTAACTGTAAGAACATACTTTTCTGGGGCTCATACAGCTTCAAACCATCACAGAGTATCAAATTAAAAATTAGAAATCTTCTTTAAAAACTAAACACTTCACTCTATGTCCTAAGGAGGAATTTTAGGCCACAAGAGGTGCACAAGCAATTTTAAATATAATTTGTAGCTCAAATTCATCTCTTCCCATTTCCCATTTTAGCTTAACCTAAAGCCCAGTCACTGTAGGGACTCCCCACCCCTTTCTCAGATCTGTATCTGACTTGAGTTTCCTAATGCTAAGGTATCAAATTGTGTCCTTATCAACATCATCTGCTTATCACCGAGTCACCCCATCATTCCTAATTGGTCTTTGGTCCTCATTGATCAAGTAAGCTCACTTTTTCTCTCCACACACTGTCACCTCGTGAGTTCAACCCTCTCTGAGCCACCAATGCATCCTCCCATGCACAACACACATGTGGCTGTTAATTCATTTATCTTCCCTGTGGTAGGCAGAATAAAGCCCACTCCCCAAAGACATCCATGACCTAATCCCCAGAACCTGTGAATATATTACATCCCATGGCAAAGAATTACATTTGCACATGGAATTAAGGTTGCCAATCTGCTGACCTTAAATTAGGAAGATTATTTTAGATTATCTGGGTGAGTCCAATGTAATCACAAAATCCTTAAATGTGAACATGGAGAATGAACGTCAGGGTGATGAGATGTGAGAAATTTTCAACTCGCCATTGTTGTTTTGAAGATGGAAGGTGGCTGCAAACCAAGCAATGTGGGTGGCCTCAAGAAGCTGGAAAAGGCAAGAAAGCAGATTCCCCCCTTGAGCCCCCAGGAAGTAACACAGACCCGCTGACACCTTGATTTTAGCTCAGAGAGACCCATTTTGGATTTTCAAGCTGCAGAACTCTAAGAGATGACATCTGTGTCATTTTAAGCCATGTGGTTTGTGCAATTTGTTACAGCAGACATAGGAAACTGATATACTCCTCATTTTGCAGATGAGGAAACCAAGGCACAGAGATGGTATGGAAGTGATCCAAGACCACAAAGCTAGTAAGTGGCAGAATTTCCCTCCTCCCAGGATGCAGCTCTCCTTCAGGGTGTGGCAGGAGGTGATACACATGCAGAGAGTCAGTCGGACACTTGGAGCCTGGGATTCAGCCCTGCCTGCGCTCCACCAAGAGGGCTGCCCCGTTCAAGGTGTTACCACGTGCCAGCCCAAACTGAAAATTCGGCCTCCCCTCAGATGTGCCCCCACCCTCCCTGCGTCAAGCAATCTGGGCAAACCAACCATCTGTAAGTGATATAAGCTTAAATGGAAGTTCTGTGGGGGAAAGGAAGTGGATTTATATTGGACACCTCCCATTCAATTTTCATTCTCCTTTAAACATTTCCATTTTCCTAAATCCCTTGAGGCCACTGGGTGTTTCCCTCCTCCCTCTAGATAGTGCCAGCCTATGTTGTCTTCCATCTTTTTCCTCCTCCCTCACATCCTGGAACTTCCCCTCCAAATTAAGCACCACCCCCACTTTCTACCTTCAGAATGGCATACTGGAATCCATCATAGCACCTTACCAAGTTAACAGGACTTGCCCTCTTTAGAAGGGCCTTACCAACCACCTTTCCTGACTTGGGCAAGCCCTGAGGATGCTTCAGCCTCAAGAGGGTTTTCTCTCCAAACAAATACCATGTCCTCCTAAGAGGAATTCTGGTGAATATTTTTCCATCTCTGCATATCTAGTATGAGTCAGTTGTGGTCCATCCTTACCCATCTTTGCCCATCTGCTTTAGGGTCTAAGAGAACCAGTACCCAGGATGTCTATGCCCAGGACTCTGGATTCACTCCATCTTAATCTGTATCTTGGGGAGGAAGAGAGGAGAAGATTATAGAACTAGGGCCACCTCCTGAGATGAGGGAGAGAAAGGAGGCCACTGGGACCTGGAGATGCTTGGATGGGGCCCACTTCCTAGGGAGTGCCTCCTTTGAAGGGGCCCTGTCAACCCATGGTGTGACGAGAGCAGGGTCCAGACTCTAGGTGTTGAGAGAAAAACTCAGGCCTCCCTGGAAAGCAGGATTTTAAGATGGAGTCTTCTGTGGCAACATTTACCCAGAGGCCTGGAAGCCCTGGCAGGAAGGGTCTGCTCACCTTCAAGTACATCCCTCTGGCCTCAGATGCCAGACAGAGGAAAAGAGGGAGGAGGAGGGAGTCAGAGGGTTCTCCCTGGGTCAGGGGTTCTGGAGTGGCTCCCAGCCTCTGGGCTGTCTCCAGAGGAGGCAAAATGAAAGGAGGCCAGCCCAACAAGATTTGGCTCTTGCTTAGGGCATCTTGTTCCAGCTCACTCCAGCTCCATCAGTGAACCCACTATTTGACCTTGGCAAACCACTTGCATCTTTTGGTACTCTGTTCCTTCTTCTCTAAAAGGGAGATGATAATACTTTGCATTCATTAGATGAGATGATAGAAATGAACCTTGTAAACTGGAGCACACTACGCAGATGTGGGTCTTGGGAACAGAAGGTTAGAAGGAGGAGGAGGATAGCTGGGGAAGCGGCAGGAAATTTATGCACGTCCTGATTCCATGGGGCACTGGGAAACACTGACCTTGAAGATAGTTGCCATCCCTTCTTTCAGGCATTTCCCCAGGAATCCCTACTTTTCCAGAGAGAGGACCCTTAACTGGCCTCTGTTCAACTTGCACAGGTGCACATCAGCCAGTGAGGAGACATGGCGGGCTGCTATATGGTGCAAAATGCGACCAGTGTGCAATTATTGGAAGATCTCGTTGTGGTTTGATATTATTTTTAAAAGGAAAAAAGAGTGGAAAACAGAGAGATGGAAGTGCAAATACTGGTGCTAAGTATTTAACTTAGCACCTAAACTTAACTCAATGGAACTGCGATGGACATGGCACTGGGTGCTGAAGGAAGAGTGACTTTGGTGTCACTCACTTGTGCACTGGACCTAAGCCAGGCAATGGGATGTCCGAATATGAAAAAAAAAAAAGGACAACATTAAAATGCGGCTGGGGGAGGGGGTAGTGTTTGTTTCAAAAATAAAAAAAGAAGAGCTAAGAATGCAAGCCAGAAAGGCTAGAATATGTCATCCAAGGTTGCATCTAAACATAGTGAAGTGCCTTAGGGATTCTGCCATGGTTTTAGGTGTCTAGGAATGGAATCTCTCCCCATCCCACCCACACATCCACACATAATATGGAAGTCCACTGGGCAAGTGGACATTCAAACACACTTCAGGAGGGCCTTACGAATAGAAGTAGGAATTTGCTTCACTGTCTCAGCTGAGATCTGCGTATGGATGTTCCAAGCTACATTCACTGAAAAAGAATCTAAGGCTTATGTACCTCTTGGTTTCAAATGGCCTTTCTCCCTCAACCACTTATACACTCTGCCTCCCTCAAACTTAAAATACATATATATGTCCAGAATTCTGGATTAGGGGGATTTAATCCACTTGGGTGGTTGACAGTCCCTCTTGCCCCACTAACAGAGCTGACCCTGCATAGGTTCTGGCGCAGGCTGGTTGCAGGAGGCAGTGCAGGGCAAGGGGGTGGCTTACCAGGAGGCCACCAGGTAGGCTCCCTGCTGAAAACCCTGTATAATGGGGGTAAAACCTAACTAAGCAACCTTCCTGAAGGAGAATCCAAGCCAGATGAGGGCAATAAGGAGGGTGGGCACAGCAGCAGGTTGCAACTCACAGGTCTGTGAGAAGGGGGAAGCTGAGCTCAGGGGAAGAAGATTGTTGCTTGGTGGAGAGGCAGGTCTAATGCTGTCAGATTTTCCACTTTTCCAAAGAAGATAGAAATCTGGATTTTTTTGGGTATGAAATCGGCCAATTTTTAAATGGTGGCAATGAACTAAAAATTTTTTTAAATATAGCAAGATGAAACAAAACTTCTCTGTGAGTAGATGTTTGTGGGGGGCTGGAGAGGTGACTGGGGGTGTCTTGGTTCATTTCTGTACTTGCAGTGCCCAGAATGTCGTAGGCACTCAGCAGAATCGATGGATGGATGGATGGATGGATGGATGGATGGATGGATGGATGGATGG